>JASXSY010003055.1:0-25822 GCA_034509805.1 Sipha maydis | reverse complement strand
CCACCTATTCATAACGATGCTTTCGATGTGGATACCTTCTTGACTTGTTTAAATAAACACTCAGTATCAAGCTATTAATAATACTTTGGCACTACTGTACAATTATTAGAATTAATTTGATTTATTTCACCCTCATAAATTAAATATGTAGCAACATTTTGTCAATCCTTAATATAGATAACGCAAGCAATAATATCTTATTGTATTACCAATTATAAAAAGTAAAACTCATTCTTGCAGGTTTATCCTTGCCTTAGTTAATTTTAACCTTTATGTTCTTAATCAAATTTCATTATAGGTAATATTATTTTAAATATAGCTTGTGCTATGTTTATGTTTAATTCATAATTAACTATAAATCACATACTATGATTCAATTATGTTGTCTTTTTACTATATTTTAGTGTCTTTTATTTTTTGAGCACCAACCAATAATTAATAATAAATGCATTTACTCTACTAAACAGTTATATTTAAATATAAATTCAAAAATGGAAAATATTGCAATGATGTTTTAAAAATGTGTGTGTGGAGTAAACAATTACTGTAACTAAGTGAAATTTAATTTTCACTGCGATTTTAATTTTGAACAAATATTAAACAAATAACAGTCGTATTTATCAGTTCTGATTCATATGTCAAGCGATAAATATCTTTTTTTGTTTTTAAAATAATTCTCTTTCATGACAATCATATAAACTTATTTTTTATTCTTGTTGGATAATTTTATATATATTTATATTTATTAATTCTATTATTTTTTTGAAAATTATTTCCTTTTTGCATTTATTTTCTTGTTATATTTATTTATTATATTGAAAGAAGAATTTTTATCGTTTTATTACACCACACCTTATTATTTCATTTTCATAAATTATCAATTTATCATTATTTTTTTTTAGTGTTTCTTTAATATTTTTCTCTTTTTCATTTATTTATGAAATATTTTTTTCTGCAGTTTTACTTGTTTTATATTTCTATAACGAACTTTTATTATTTTATTACACCACACATTTTTATTTCATATTTATTATTAATTTATTAGTTTTTAATTTTTTATTATTTTAGTAAAAGTCGGATGTTATATCTTCCCACATAACAACGAAGTCGCCTAAAGTATTCTCATGTATTTTTTTGTTCGAAATACTAAAATACAGAACGAGTTATAAAATAAAAGTGTGTTCCAATAGAAACAACTTTGTCGATTGGTACTTGGTTGAATAGAAAAATATTACAGAGAGTATATGAAGTAATGCTCACCGTCTATTATAAACTTATACCTGACATATTATACCTTCCAAGATAATAATTATTACGATAGTATTTATACGTTGGTAGTAAGAACGATCCATAAGCTTTTTAAGGCCAAGCTATGTCTATTACATGCCATCCTCTTATCGAGTTGTTGGTACATTGTAAAAATCCATCAAAACGGAAGACTTCTTCAATTAATGATTTATGCGGGAATATAAACATAAAAATGAATTTTCGTATTTATACAGGCTTCTTTTGCAAGGGTATTAATTTTATGATTGACTATGATCAAATATTCGTCCTTGAACAAATCTTCGAATATATTTTGAATTTGTTTATTCCACTTAGTGACGCAAACTTTTTTTAACAAACAATTGTCCCTAAGAAACATTCACAAAATTTTCCTTTCAGTCAGCACATAAAATATTTCAACGACAAATTTGTAAATTTCCAAACGTTTTAAAAATCAAATACCAACGCTAAATAACAGCATTTCTTACTAAACTATAACAGTATTTGAACCGGTCTGTTTTTCCGACACGACGGAACGACTTACATTCGTTCCTATGTCACCTTTTCCTATTTTTGCTTATTCAATCGGGCGTTAGTAATCAACATGATTTCCAATGAAAAATAACGATTGAGGGGTCAGATTCCTTATATACAACATAAAAAAAGTAATATTTATCAATAATGAGATATCACAATTAAATAATTTATAATTTGTAATATTGAAAAAGTGATATTGACATTCGTTGCGAACGGACGCGTTTTATTGAACTCCCGCGAGTCCGTCGTTTTCGTCGGGAAAATGTGAAGTGAAGTATTTTTTACGCTGAAGATACCGGAAGATTCGTCTTGAGAAGCTGCGTGCAACTATACAGATTCCAAGACGATCGGATCAAAGGTTGAGAACTTACAGCGCAATAAGGGATAAAACAAGTCAGAAATATAATTTTCCGTAGTAACTAGAACGGATAGAGCTATCACTCCTATCTGGACGGTCCTATACCTTTGCGATTCACGGAGAGCGCACCCACAGTTGCTCCCTTTTTTTTTGATACAAGTATCAACTCCGTAAGTTTAAACGCGCACCCTAGGGGGCGGTTTAAACGACCGAAAATTAGATTTTTCAACAAAAATTCGTTTATTTATTGTTAATCAACAAACTCGTTAGCGACCCGCGTTGCTAACCGGTTAATAGTTTCGATAAAATTTTTCTAAGTCCGAATTATAATATTTCCGTTGTTACACTACGTTGCTGATCAGAATTCAACATGTATTATTTATTTTTATTGAACATTTTTCTAAGTCGGAAAATAAACAACTCCGTTGTTATTCCGCGTCGTTAACATATAATCAACAAGTTTTAAAGTATTTGTCGAAAGTTTTTCTAAGTCCAAAATAAAAACAAATCGGCTGTTAACGGCGACATTATTTATAAATACAAAATTTTACAAGATAACAAGATAACAAAATTACTCAAACCCGTCCAGATAAGATTGGTAGCGAGAGCTTTGGGAATTTTTAAGGCAACAGCACAACAAGGAACAACAAACATGTAAGAAAGAGAAAGACAGGGTACTTCAAAAGTAACGAAACAAAAAAAGGTTTCAACAGTAAAGAAAACCAAAGAGCCCATGTCTCTTCAACCATCCGTGTCGGAAAGTGAATCTGATTATGAAATAGATCAGGCACTTGAAAACGCTTTAAGAAAACAAAAATTAGAAGCAGAAAAAGAAAGAGAAAGAGAAAGACAAAAAGAAGGTTGCGGAAAACCAAATAATTATTGTGACAAATGCACAAAATGTGTAAAAGACACAAATGAAACAACGACAAATATAAGTACAATGATAACCAATTTACAAGATCTTCAGAATCAAATTACTTACAAACATGGAGTTGATAAAAATACAATGACAAAACTTGGTGCATCAATTAAGTATCTAGAAAACTTTAATTTAAAGATGACAAGAAAAGAAACAGATGATTTAGAGACACTTAAAATAAAATTAAACCAAATGAAGAAAAATATGGAAACATTGATCTCAAATAAGATCGAAACCATCATTGCACCTACACGCGATGAAGTAAGAGATTTGCAGAAAACCATTGAAAAACTTAATCAAAACAAACAAGTAAACAACATAGCACCTCGGACGATCAAATCTCGTCAAGTACTATACCAAGACCACCAAGTAGAATTCAATTACGGAATATAAATAATGAAGAAGAATTTATTCAAGTTACATGGAAGAGGAACAAAAGACCACGTTCCAGAATATTAATTGAGAAAACAAAAAACGAAACCCCAGTACTAGGATATATCGTTGAAAATACAGAAAGTAAGACATCTGTAGAACTCAAAAAACAGGAATACTCCGAAAAATTAAAAAATAATCCAAGATCAAATATAATAGTAACAAATACTATTAAATGAACCGGAGACATTTTCATTAAACCGGCCGACCCGAAAACAGCGAATTGACTGGAGAAGAAGTCGTTGAGGATCTTATACACCTCAACGCTGAACTCAGAGACACAGATAAAGAAAATAGAATGCAATAAGCGAGAAATCTCCACAAGGACAACCTTCTTCCAGAAAAGTATCCTGGTTACTGGAAGTCCACTCCAGCATATATAATAAACTGGTCAACGGACGATTCTTCATTGGTATGTCCTACTGTAGAATCCTACCGTATGACCAAGTTTCTAGATGTAGTTTTATACGTCAAAGACATGGAAATATAGCGAATATTAACGAACCTTAAAGCTCAAATTTGTATAAAATATGTAAAAATCACGATAATTTGCAAGTTATTTTGTAGATAAAAATTCGTAAATAAGGTTCAAAATAAGAGTGGTTATGAAGATGGACAATGAAGGGAAAAGAGGAAGAGGAAGACCAAAAAAGAGATGGTTGGAGACTTTGGAGAATGACATGAGGGCTATCGGTGTGTGCAGAGGAGATGTGATTGACCGAGTAAAGTGGAGGTGTAGGACAAGGGTGGCCGATCCCAAATAGATGGGAGGAAGGCGAAGCAAAAGAAGAAGAAGAAGAATGACTTAACGTTCAAAATGTTAACACTAGGTTATCTATAAGCTACTCTTCAAAAATCTTTAAAAAAATTTCTACCGGACTTTGAGGAAAAAATTGTATGACTGTTTGAAATTGAAATATTTACGAAATTGCATAAAATAGCGATTTATTCTCAAACGATTTTAAATATTTGTTATAATTCAAAAAGTATAAGTCGCAGACTTTTGAAATTTCTACCAGCTGTTAAGATTGGCATTTCCTTTATGTCATATTTTTTTCAAAATATTATATTGATTTTTAAGCCACTTATAGGCATTTAAAATATTCGATTTTAGAACATTTTATTTTTATTATCGGTGATAAAAAAACTTTGGCTCTAACAAAATACTTGAAAATGTAATAAAAGATTCCACAGAAGTAGTTCTTATTGTCATTCAAAAATTATTAAAATCCATAGGCACAATTTTTTTTATAAGCGTTTGAACAGCGAATATTGACAAAAAATTACATGTAAAATATAATATAATGTAGAATGTTCTAGACTGACAAACTATATCGCTGTATGCAACTGCCAACCCATCCTAATTGAAAAATATATTTATCGTTTCAAAATAAAATATACTTTTTACAATGTTTATAAATAACAATGTATTATATCCTAGACAAACATATGAACTCCGTTCAGAATCGTTATTCGTATACAATGATATCTATCATTGCATTCAAATTTAACAAATCCATTATAATAATGACCTATCCTATAAGCGAGGTGCACTCCACCCCTAACTGTACAGCAGAGCGAGGCCCATCCGGTTTTTTTTTTTTTTTTTGCAAAAAAGAAATAATTTCGTTTAAACAAAATAATTTGTTTTGAAACGCTATAGGTTAAATTTACTAGTTCAATATAAAAAACGTTATAAAATTGTTGTCCGAATTCCAAATACATGCACATAGTTTAACTATATAAACTACAACATTATATTTGTTAGCTAAATATTGCCCCAACTGAAAATTAACTTCGTATACAAACTGTTACCATCCTATAATTTGGATTGTTAGATAATTAAATACATTAGAACTTACTTACTAACTAACTTTGGCTCTTATAAAATACTTGAAAATTTAATAAAAGATTCCACAGAAGTAGTTCTTATTGTCATTCAAAAATTATTAAAATCCATATATTATACAATTATACATATTCAATAAAAAAAAATTAACGAACGGAAAAAATCAACTAAATTTCATCATTATAATACGAATTTCGTTATCGATACGTTCATAAAAATTGAACGAAATCTGAGGCACTCGTTCTTCCACATTATTGTAAAATTTTCTTTCTGAATATTGCCAACAGACTTATTTGTTATGGTTAAATTATTTTCAATTCTGATGATGTTCAGTACGCAATAATATAGTGGTCCTAATCACTAGTTAGGATTGCAGAAAATCATAATAGTATAGTTAAAATTATACCGCATATTTAATTGCTCTAACTACTGTTTTCCAAGAGAAATAATGTAGCTTTATATTTGGCAAGCGACAATGAGTTAAAATCAATGTTTTTTTCAAAATTCATTTGTGCGCTTCCAGTGAAATTTTTTTTCCATTTCAAAGTTCTAATGAAACGTATTTGCATGTTTCTATACTACTAATTTTTCCATTTTTTTTTTTTTCCAATACACCTTTTCAAAAAAGAACACAGTGCTTTAGGGACCGATTATCTTTTGGCGGCGCACAAACCAAGCATCGCCGGTCTCGATTAACGTACTCCCGCCGTCGACTCATTGAATCCATGTACAGCCGACGTAACCGTTCGTGCCTGTAAGCAAGTGCGTTGCTAGAAATTCCATGAAGGGGGAGCGACCAAGTATCAAAACAAGTTATTTGTCAAATGTATTTTTACACATGTCAAAGTTTTTTATCCTATTTTATGATCTTTAATTAAAACTTACGAGATAAGTGAAAAAATGAAATCGTGATGCATTCAAATAATTTACGTAAAATTGTATTATAAAAAAAAAAAAAAGTTAAGAAACTCTGTCGTTAGGTAGGGAATTATCATTTGTATACTTATTGTATAACTTTCAAAAAATATAAAAATTCTATAAGTTACAAGCAGTTTAAATATTGGGTCATATATATGTAAATTCAAAATTTCGTTAAAAATAAATACATTTGTAAGTTCATGTTAGGTGGGGCGATAATCGCCTGCCAGTAGCACAAATAAATGTGAACAATTTAATAAAAATCGATGTATAATACTAGTCAAACAATTTTGATAGACGACCGTCGTTCAAGATCGATGCCTCGTTTCGGCGAGTTCGGGAGAAATTGGTCATGGGACGACGGGCAGCCGCCAGTTGATTAGCGTGAAACAGTATAAACTCTTTTGATAAAAAGTACAATGTTCAGTGAAGTTATTTTTTTTAACTGGAAACCCTACACCCTTACCCCCCTTCCCACCAATCTGTTTGCACTTGTTTTAATCATATCATTAGGTGGTCATTTGATAGTTCAGGGGTGCCAAAAATTACCTTTTTCTTTTCTTTGAGCGTACTATTAATTACTATAAAATTATGTTTGAATATATTATATATTACTAGAAAACATTTATAAATTAAGTGTTAGTATACAAATGTAATATTTAAATAATCATATAATTACAGTATTATGGTAATCATTAATTAATAATTCCCTTGTTGAATTGCCAATTTGTTGATATTTGGTTTATAATAAAATGCATTTGGCACTAAAATAATCAGTTAGTGACTAAGCACTGATGTAAGCATTGATTGTTATATTTTATTATTTACTATTATATATATTTATATTTTATAATTATTATCATCAATAAAAAAGTAGTCATTCCGAATAATTTAAAGTTTATTTTTAAAAAAACACAAAAAATTTGATCAATTTTTTTTCAATTTAGAAGAGGGGGGCCTGAGATTTTTGAAAATATATAAAGGGGGCGTAGAATAGAAGAGCTTGGGAACCACTGAGTTAGTCAATTTGTTTAATCAGATTATATGAAATTAATTTTTGAAAACAGTGACTTGGATGAATAATTTCAAGAAAACAAATAGACAATATTGCTAATGCTACTATATCGCATCAAATTATGTTTAGTATGTTATTGATGTTCTTAAAAAATCTTCAATTTAATTTTTCTAAAGACGTTGACAACAGTAAAAAGGCAGTAACTTTGTGATAGTATTTATTAATATTAAGGATGAAAAGATAATATAAATACTGTAATTTTTTGCATGCCATTTCTGTATTAGTTTTTACCCAATATAAATAAAAGTGTATATAGCATCTCATTCAATAATAAATAAAAATAATTTATAAACAAAAATAATAATGTGGTACACAAAATTGTATTATTATTGTATCATCACTTTACATATATATACATTACTTGTTTGCATTTTTTCAATCTTTTTATTTGTGTTTCTTAAATAATATAGGTAACAAAACTATGTGCAAAATGCCAAATAAAAAAAAATAAAACATGAGTCAAGGTAAAAATATAGTCAAGAATATGATTATTCACAAATTAGGATGTGCAAGAAATTTTTCAAAGTAGTATCAATAAATACAACCATAATGACAATATAATAATAATAATAATAATAATAATAATATAAATGATTAATAACTATGATAATTAGATAACAGCAATAAATTTTAAGTAAAGTATTGTTTTTGTGAATACCAGGCTTAGAGATAAAATCAATAATGAGTGTGATGTCGGAGGGAGATTGAGAATTGAGAAGGATTACATCGGGAGAGGTGTAACCTAAGGAAAATAGCTATGAGAGTAATGAATTGCGGAAATGAGTAAGAAACGGCAATAAAAGAGAATGTGATGAAGATCACAAACAACTTCATAGTTCTGGAGGGTGCAAGAGGGAAAGGAATTTAGTGAAAGGTAAAATTAGTGAGGAGGGAGAAAATTAAAACCAAAGCGAAAACAAGAAAAAGAGTGTTTGTGGATCGGGGTAGGTCTAAATCGCGGAACCAAGGAGATTTAGGTATACAATTGGATGTAAAGGAAATTGTGGCAAAGACATTTTAACAACGCATGTGAGTAGTAAACAATTAGCGTAACTAAGTGAATTTAATATTCCCAACGATTTCAATTTTGAACCAAGAATGAACAACAGTAGTAGTAGCCATCAGTTTTGATTCATACGTCAAACGATAAACATCTATTTTTATTTTTCAATTAGTTTTCTTTCATAATAATCGTATAAACTTTTTTTTTATTCCTGTCGGATTATTTTAGTTTTACTGATTTTTTTGGAATTTATTTCCTTTTTGATTTTTTTTGTCTTGTTATAATTTTTTATTATATTTAAGGAAAATTTTTTATTGTTTTATTACACCACACATTATTATTCCATGTTAATTATTAATTTATTATTTTTTATATTATACTTTCTTTACATTTTTTTTTGTCATATCTTTATGAAATTTAATTTTTTCTGCAGTTTTTCTTGCTTTATATTTCTATAATGAACTTTTATTATTTTATTACACCACTCTATTTTATTTCATGTTTATAATTTATTTATTATTTTATAATTTTTTTTTTTTGTTGCATCTTTTTGAATATTTTTTTTTGCTGTTACGTTTTTCTTGTTTTATATATATATATAATTAACTTTTATCATTTTATTACACCACACATTATATTTATTTCGTATTAGTTATTTTTTTTTGCTTATGAATTTTATACTATTGCATATTTTATTTTGTTATGTTGTTTTGAAAATGTTACGGTATGATTTTGATTGTTTTACTACACCACTATGTTGATTTTTTATTAATACTATTTTTGATTAAATGTAAATCATCAAGATATTTAAGTTTTTTACAAATACTTTGATAATTATTTAGCGTTTTTTTTCAATTGCAATTGCTTCCATCTAAAATATTAAAATACTTATCAAGGGAGCCAAAGATGTCTTTATCCGCGAATGAAGATGCACAAAATATTGATCCAATTCTACAAGCAATACAAATCTTAATGACAACAATAGTGTCAGAAACCCTGAAGATAACTACAATAATTCAATCGCGACAAGTTTATTTCATAATTAGTTTTGATATATTCAATAAGTACAAAATAGAGATTAAAAACACTGGTATTTCGAGTAATTAAAAATGTATTGATTCATTTTGTTCATGTTTATGAGATAGGGATTCCACCGTTTCCAAAATATATAGTCACACTACCGTAGAAGTCTCCATCGATAAAGTTGATTCTATGTAACGTATTGCCACATAATTCTCTGTTAACTCGTTCTGTGAATTAGTATTTCGATCAAAAATATTCAAGATTATACTTCAGACCCTATCATTGTTATATGTGAACGGTTTGTTTGATTTTTACTTCATGTTACTTTAGCTTCGATCAAAGGTAATGTACCAATGTGGTTTCATGTTTGGAATATCGATAAATCAAAACAATTTCTAGTTAAATGTAAAAATTAATATTCTAATAAAGTGAACAACTAAATGGAACGTTAATGAAACGTTAATTAATCAATACAAAGAGGTCGGTAGTGTACGGCGGAAAAAGATACAACTTTTAAGCGTTGGCCGAATTCATGCAGCGAAACAATTTGACATTTTCGAATGAACAGAGTATTTTTGTACACGAGAACTTTAATCGTGGTGAACGACAAACATTCGCGTTATGTTCATTGGTAATCGTTGGCATTTTTTCAATCTTTTTATTTGTGTTTCTTAAATAATATAGGTAACAAAACTATGTGCAAAATGCCAAATAAAAAAAAATAAAACATGAGTCAAGGTAAAAATATAGTCAAGAATATGATTATTCACAAATTAGGATGTGCAAGAAATTTTTCAAAGTAGTATCAATAAATACAACCATAATGACAATAACAGTGAAAAAACCCTAAAGATAATTAGAATGATTCGAACACGTCGAATTTCTGTTAAAACTACCTTTAATATTATCAATGCAGTATAAAATAGAGACTAAAGTTTGCAGTCAAGCCCAGTATCAAAATGTATTTTTTGTATTATGAGATATTGTTGCTATGTAAAGCCTTTTGTTAATCAGTGATGATTTAAAATTTCTTTTTAAAATTAAAACCTTTAATGACCCTCAAGTTAAAATTGTGCACCAAGCAAATTGTAATTTTACATACATATCTTATGTACTGCTCGAATGGAAAGTGTTGTGAATATATCTTAGAAAGTAGATTGGTTATTTGAGTATTGTATATTGTTGGTAATAAGTAAAATCTAGCAAACTAAGGATTTTTTTAAAGAAAGATTTAGGCATGAATATTAATATAAAAATAAATATGTGAATTTATATGGACATTTTCAAGTTTATTCATATTAAGATTTAGTATGATTAAATATTTGTAATTAATGGAATCTTCGGATACATTTACAATTTTAGCATTCCACTTTGCAACGCAATCTGTTTGCAACATACAACTGTTACTGAGATGTCTTCACAAAACATTAATTTCGGTGAGTACATACAATAATTTCGTAAAATTACCATTAGTATGATTCATATTTATGACTCATTTTAATTTTTAACCTAATTACATTTAAAATTTAAATTAGTGTAATTTTATATATTGATTTTTAATTCGTAATAATTATCTAATTTTTAAACGTTTAAACAATTTAATTTCAAGACTTAATAACAGCAGTTATTACACAACGATATTAATAAAATTAATACATTTTGAATTACCAGACATTGACAGAGAACTTTAACCTCCATTTTGTATCGTATTCAAAATGTTAAAACTAATTTTGAAGAAAATTCGACATATTTGAATCATAGTAATTAGGTATCTTTAGGGTTTCCGTCTTTGATTTTCTTGTTATAATTGTAATTATTTTTAGTCATTCTATCAAACTTTTGTGCGTTCTAATTAATGGATAAAAGCATCTTCTTGGTTCTAAGTAAGATATATAATCTCGTTACTATCATGTATAGTGTAATATAAAATGAGAAAATTCAAATTCAGTTCGATGTTTCGACGAAATAGCTATAAATATATCAACTAAATCGTTGAATTTTCTTTAAAGCATTTATTAACTTTTTATAATTAAAACTTTTTATATTAATTTTTAGATTTTTCGAGGTTGATTTAAATGAGAAATTTTTAGTGCCAATCAGTTCAATAAGGTCCGTACGCAGCTTGATAAAATTGTCAATATTGCTGACAAATTAGGTGGAAGTGCTGAGATTGGTTGGACTTCATCAGTTTCAGTATTTCTGCGTACGGACCTTATTGATCTGATTGGCACTAAAAATTTCTCATTTAAATCAACCTCGAAAAATCTAAAAATTGAAACTAAAGATCCAAATCCAACACTATCCACTTCAAAGCCTCTTTGACATGTCTTATGACCATTCGGTATGCATCAGAATCTAGTTTCAATTTTTAGATTTTTCGAGGTTGATTTAAATGTTATTTAGCGTTGTTGTATGATTTTTAAAAAATTTGGAAATTTACAAGTCATTCATGTATACCTTATGAATTTCACTTATCGCTGAATTGTTATATGTGCCGGCCAAAAGGAAAATGTTGTGAGTGTATCTTAGAAACAATTTTGTTTTTTGTTAAAAATAGTTTTCGTTACTTTTGGGAATATTAAAATTCAAAATGTGTTCGAAGATTTGTCCAAGTACGAGTATTTGATCATAGTAATTTATAAAATTAATACACTCGCAAAGGAAAAACCTCTATAAGTACGTATATACAACCATGTACTTAAATTTCCACATAAATCATCATGCGAAGAAGTCTTCCGATTTGATGGATTTATACATAATACCAACAACTCAATAAGAGGATAGTATGTAGTAGACATAGCTTGGTCTTAAGAAGCTTATGGTTCGTTCTTACTACCAACGAATAGGGACTAGCCGTATTATAATATATGTATGTTCCTGTTTATTGTGATATTTTTCAAGTTACTTTTATTATAAATTTACCATGATTATTGCCTTAGAAGGTATAAAAATTTCTATCGTAAATCTCAAAATTCCTGTTTGACCACCTCTCGGGGGTGGAATTAGGTTTATATATAAACCCTATAAACCCGCTCCACGACATTCTCCATTATTTAAAAAAAAAAATCAAGATAATCAGCCCAGCCGTTTTCAACTGATGCAATTTCGAATTTTTTGTTTCCATTTTTATATGCATAGATTCTTTCATTATCAAAAAATGTTGTAAATAAAAAAACCAAGATGAAAAAGTGTGGTGTAATAAAATAATAAAAATCATACCATAACATTTTAAAAAATACAAAACGAAATAAAAATGCAATAGTATAAAATTCATAAACAAAAAAAAATAATCAATATGAAATAATAAAAATATGTGATGTAATAAAATAATAAAAGCTCAATATAGAACAAAAAAAACAATTTATAAACAAAAAAAACTTAACAGAAAAATAGTTAGTTACAAAAAGATAAAACAAAAAAAAAAAAAAAATTTAAAGAATAATAAATTAATAATAAATATGAAATAATAATAATATGTGGTGTAATAAAATGATAAATGTTCATTATAAAAGTATTAAACAAGAAAAACAGCAGAAAAAAAAATTAAAGAAAAAATAATAATTAACATGAAATAATTATGTGTGGTGTAATAAAACAATAAAAAATTCTTCCTTAAATATAATAAAATATATAGCAAGACAAAAAATGCAAAAAGGAAATAAATTCCAAAAATTAATAAGAATTAATAAATGTACATATAAAATAATATAACAGGAATAAAATAAAGTTTATATGACTATCATGAACGAAAACGGTTTAAAAAAAATAAAAATAGTTGTTTATCGTTTGACGTACGAATCAGAACTGATAGATACGACTGTTATTTGTTCAAAATTAAAATCGTTCTGAAAATTAAATTTCACTTAGTTACACTATTTGTTTACTACACACCCATGTTTTTAAAACGTCTTTGCAGCAGTTTCGTTTTTTGATTTTAATATTGAAATATAATTATTTAGTATGTGATATATAATCATGAATTATACTTAAAAAGTGGTTAAAGTGAGTTAAATGTTGATGGGGGACTAACCTCACCAAAAATTGAGGAGCGTTTCCGAGTTCTTCATTCAAAGTCTAAATCTAACCACTTTTTTAAGAAACCACAAAAAACAAAAAATTAAAACTCACCAACTGGTAAATATTAAAATAATGTTATTTATTAATCATTGCTCATTAGTTACTATTGTTTATCTCAGCTATTTTCAATATCACATCAATATTATTGCATTAAATATCAGTAGTTTTATGAATTATAATTTATGTTATATTATTTTGTCTCGGTGACCGGTGTGTACGTGATATCATGTTCTTTACACGAGCTACCGGGTATCTATAAGACACAGCGTGAATGTGGATTAAACACTATTACGCAATAATTTATTATTTAACAATGGCTTATCACAGTAAACTTAACCAACATCAGAAACGTAGAGATTTTTCAAGCGATATAATAAAATAAGTTTAGGTTCGATGTTTAATCAATGTGTGTCTACGTAAGCCATTTAATAAATTATTAAAATTAACTTACGACATAAAATTACTATAAATTTTTCTTAAACACCCCCCGGACTTTGGAGACTGAAATTAAAGGGGACGCATAATCTTACCGTAAATAAGAAGGGGTACTCCTTCCTCTACGTCCCCCTCCACTTTAACCACTGTACTTAAATATAGCATAAGCTATATTTTTAATTATATGTTTAATTAATACGAAATTTGATTAAGCTGTAATGATGTGCGATTAAGCCATCATAAAATGATATACATTATATATATATATTAAATTTAGAATATATTGAAAAATAATTAAAACATTCAATATTATTAACAATTTTTATAATTATATGGTTATAATAAATATTTGTAATTATGTGAGATGTAGCCATCATAAAATGATATACATTATATATATTAAATTTAGAATATATTGTAAAATAATTACTTCAAATATTATTAACAATTATTATTATATGGTTATTATAAATATTATAATTTAACATTAAGATATGACACACACACACACACACACACACACATACAACACCATATTATATAAGGACCCCAGCATGCTAGGTAAAGCAATCTGGTGTGATTATTGTCTCATTTTACGGACGGTCAAAGGCGAGTGTAAGAGACTACGCAGATCGTTCAAACCATAAGACATAATAGTAATAGACGTTTATATTAGGTTAAAAGTATATTTATTAAATTATGTTAAAAAAAAAGAAATTAAATACAATTATTATAGTTTAACGAAACAAAAGGGTCTTATTATTTTAATATATAAATCGAACACCTCACATTATTTACTGAACGCGAACTGCAATTTCAACAAGCAAATCAACCCAGGAATCAGAGAGGTAATATTATCAAATTATAATTATTTAATAAGTAATGAATTTAGAAACATATGAGGCGTTCAGAAGCCAATCAGTGTAACTCCATAAAGTTACATTTTTCAGGAGAGGCAATTAAAGCTTTTTGTTTATAAAAAACTCAATTATTTTTTCAGAATATTTTGAATCAACTTATTAATTATCTTAAAATTTAAGAGACATTTAAGGATATATAAATAAATATATAAAAAATTTCAGTGTCTGTCTCGCTTAAAAAACACATTTTTTATGGAGTTAGTCATTTTTACAACTGAAAAGTATTAAATAAATATTCTGAGTGAAAAACAAAATGCATATAACAAACAACGTATATTTTATTTATTATTTTTAATAAAATATTAAACAAATACGCCAAATAGCCTAAATTAATACAAATAAAAATAAGTTTAATAATGATTTTACTCTGCATAAATGATGCAATCGTCATCACTTTCAACTTCCTCTGTGATAGCTCTATCAGTCTTCAAATTCTTGTAGTAGTTGTGGTGAATAGGAGGTATAAACTTTAAGAGGTCCATCATATCCTTCTTTTTTGCTGTGGAGATTGGTCTTGATGTACTATAAAGAAGATCTTGTTGAACATTAGCTAGGCTTTGCAAAGGTCGTCCGTTTACATATTTCTTTTTTATACTAACTTTTTCAAATTCCATCTCTGGTATGAAAGTAGTTTTATATTTATAAGCTAATGGTTCAGCCTTCTCAAGCCTAATCCATCTCATCGTCAGCCAATTAATTGGATAACCTTCAACATTTTTTTTTCTGTTGGTGATATTTTTTTCTAAATTTCCCGTTGAACGGAAGTCTTCGTGCTTCATTTCTATGAGAAAATACTTGTTTGTTTTCCTGCAGCCAAGAATGATATCATACCAATCCCTTGGAGAATAAATATTACTACATTTTTTTGCTTTTTTTTCAATAAAAGAAAAATCAGAATCGTTCGGGAGATAGCTATGTCCTGGCACAAGGAACTTCAAGTCAATAATTTCAGTGTTACAATTTTGATTTTGTAGGTATTTCAAAAGAGAGAGAACAACTTTAATGTTACGGTTTTGACCACCGCATGAGTCAGAGAACATAACAATATGTTTGGCATTATTACTTTGGGCAGTCGAGTGTTTTATTATACAAGAGCTTATTTCTTGCGAACCTCTTGAACCCTCAGTTTCAGGCCATACATACATGTAAGCTTTTTTATTATTAAAAACGTGAATACCTAAATCATATACATACAAGTTTCGTTTGTAATAGGCTACAGATGTTGACAGTTTTGGGAAAGCCAAAGCTTTCTGGAGATCGATAGTAAAAACATAGTAATCATCAGAGCATATACTCTGGTCTTCTTTTAAAGTTTCTCTGGCCTGCTGTGCCTTTCTCAGATGAAGCTCTTTCTCAATTTCTACTACACGCCTTTCATCTTCGTCTACCACTAAAAGTCTATTTTTTAAACCGTCACACACTTGACAGGTGTCTTTAAGAGGTGCTTTAAAATGCAGATTGAAATGAGTCGAAAATACGTGATAATACATTTTTTCTTTAATCGGAGTTTTTTGATTTTCACCACACTACACTACATACAAATCGTACATTTTTTTAATTGTTAGATCCGGGTTCAAATATTTCCTATCAGGATTGTGTGCCCTCGTATAGTGGCTGAAGTAAGAAGGAAATGATTTAATGTGATTTGTAGCATCTGAAATGTCAATTTTATTTTTGGTGATGACTTTCCCCTTCCATCTTTAATACAGTTTATGTTATCTTTTATGCTACAATTATAAATTCGCCCATCAGATACTTGAAACGTTTGCTTAAAGTATGTTTTACAAACCCGAATATCAACGTTCTTGACTCGCAAAATAAATAAAAAACTGTGCATTCTTGGAGGTTTAGTTTGATCTACTGGTCGACGTCTGTTGATATTTTGTGTTCGGATACAACCATTGAGAAAGATGTTTTGCTCAGTATGACTACTTAAAAGGTAAAATGATTTGAAAAGAGTTTTTCTATCATCTGTTGTTATTGTTTCATTACATTTTCTTGCACATTTACACTGTTTATCATTAAAGATATCATGGTCAATTTCCTCGGATGTTTTTTTAAGTTTGTGAAAACTCTGTCTAAGGCATCCTCAGTATCTTCGGGGAGCTTCACAGGTTTGGATCTTAGGGATTCCGGCTTATCAAATGGTATGCACTTCTCTAAATAGTCCCTAAGGTCATCCCCTCTGAGCACTAGCATCTTGGAGAACCCCGTTCTGTACATTGTAGTTCCAGTTCCGGGATTTTTTAGTAGAAAATAAGAAAGGACTATGATAGTTTTGACGTCGGGGAAATCAGTAACCTCATGTGAAGTCATGCTTTTGCACATTAATTCGTCAGCGACTGGCACTGCAAGAAATTGGATATTTGACAACTCCTTTGGTATTCCCCTTAACCTCATACTTATATTGTAAGGGCTAACTCTCTTTTCTATTAAGGTGGCTAAATATAAAACTGTTGTGTATCTTTCCTTCAGATTTTTCTTTAGTGCTGACTGGATCCCTATTGCATCGTTTAAACCCAGTTCCGATAGTAATCTTGTTGCCTCATCGACGGTGCAAGCATGTTTGCATGGAGTTGGATTGCTATTTTCCATTTCGGTCCTTCTACTATAAATTTTTATTTTGGAAAGGTGTGTTTCTACTACTCATAACAATCAATCTAGATGGTCATATTATTTACCATACGTAACACTAAGTTATAATGCTACCCCACAAACTAGTACAAAATATAGTCCTTTTTATTTAATGCATGGTTTTGAACCATACTTCCCAATTGACAATAAATTAATTCCAGATAATCTACCATACGATATAAAAAAGTCATTAATCGAATTAAACGAAATACGTAATAAAATCCCCAGTATAGTCTCAATAGCTCAACAAAACCAAAAAAAAATATCAAGACAAAATACACCAAATAATTAATTTTAACCCAGGAGACTTAGTTCTTATAAAATTCCCATTTTTAGAAGTAGGAAAATCTCCCAAATTAGGTCAAAAATACAGAGGCCCTTTCAAAATTTTAGAAAAAATCAATGACCTAAATTATAAAATCGAACTTGTTCTAAATAATAAAGTAACTGAAGATATAATTCACGTTAGACGCCTTAAACCATACCACGCAAGAGAAAACACTAAAAATCAGCTAACTCCACCTAACACAAATAAATAGTAATTAATAAACATCAAACATAAATAAACTAATTAATATCTTGAAATAAGTGTATAAAATATAAATTATAAAAATGACAATAAAATTGTACAGAAACAATTTAATAACCAAATACTAAAATTATTATAATGAATATTGTATTTTTATCTATTTTTATTATGAACATATATTTTTAAATATATATACTCGTAAATCATATAATATCTCATTCAATATAATCTATTTAAAATGATTATTTTATTAAAACACTAGTTATATGTAAATTCTTACTTACTTAACTTAATAATTTATTAATAATTGTAGAGTTGATAAAATTAATGTCAAATAATTACATACGAAATGGATATTCTTGATTAAATTGGAACTCAATAAATAAGATGATAAAAATAACCGACTTTTTTTGAATGTTATTAAAATTAAATTATAAATAAACAATAAAATATACTATACTAGAATAGAATAATAATAAAACAAATAAATAAAAAAAAAATTTCATAATGAACTATTTGAATTATTGTAGCCTAAACTATAAAAAGGCATAAATAAAACGAATATAATATTAAAATAAAAATGTGAAAAGATCCCATAATTATAAATCAAATAAATTGTTTAAAATAAAATAATCTAAATGATCATAAATATAAATATTTAATAATTAAATAATTTTAAATTTAATAATTAAATTAAATAATAAATATTTTTGTGAAAAAGCACAAAAAAAAAAATGTGATTTAAGGGATAGTATCTCATAAAAACAAGCATATATGTTAATATATATAATAATAAATAAATATTATAATAAATAAAAATAAATAAATAAATAAATAAATATCATAAAGCATGAGAAAACCATCAAGGGAAAGTTTAAAAAACTAAAAAAAAAAGGGAAAGCTTTAATTTAATAATAATTCACAACAGTTTCAGCAAGTAAAAAATTATACTTATTAGAAACTAATTTATTAATATTAAAATTATTAATATTACTTATATTATATTATGTATGTTTTAACAACCATTGTATCATACTCTATATAAATATATAAGTTTTAAGACAAAAATATTGTATTTAACCCTCAACATAATCACGATGATCTTCACACTTCTACTTAACATCTTGCAACTACACATGGCACATGGATTTATTGCATATGGCTGTAATTAATCAAAAATCAATATAACATCATTCAAAAGCCTCTATGTAGAAACATGTGAACCACCATCAGAAATCAACACCCAACCAATTCAAAGAATTTAACTCCTACGTAAAACAGATACCTATTAAAATGTAAGCAAGTAGAAGTCGAAATCTCATAAAAAAAAAGAACACAATATGTTATGACGAATTACCAGTTATACACTGTCATACTTCATGGCACCAAAACCAAGAACTTAACAAAAATTCGAAACATAATTAGATTTTAATAATTTAATACCAGCTACATTTCTACTTGATGGAGAATGGTATACTATATCACAAAACATCAGAGAAACAAAAAAAAACCACAAACTCTTAAACCTTTCATAAAATGAATCACAGACTAAATCTAAACTCATTGGTTGATGAAAATACCATTGGCAACATGGTAGACAACAAATTTAAAAAAATGTGGGGCTGGTTTACCGTCTTTGGTGTAATACCTGGGTTATTAGGAATATTTTTTGTATGGAAAATAATTCTAACATGCATTAATACAGGAATTAACATTTATCTCTTATATCAGACCTTTGGTTTAAGCATACAACTTATAGCAGGGATATTTACAAACATCACTCACTTTATTATGCACAACACAAAGCAAGAACAACAACAACCACAACAGCTTGAACAACAAAATCAACCACTGTTAAATTTGAACCAAAATCATAATTCACAAAAAAAAAATCAATAAACCAATAATAAATTCAAAACAGAAAAACCTATACCCAGACATCAGAAAATTATCCATATAAAAAAAAAAAAATGATTGAAACAAATCTAACCACACAGTCATATGCACATTCCATATAAATGCCAAGAAGTATAATCAACTCAACTCTCAATAACGTTATACTATATATCTATCTATTTACAAAAAATTGTAATAAAATCTTAGTAATGTTGCATAATATTATTCATAAATATATTAAAAATATGTACACATTTATAATATTATCATTATACCATTTTTTTTTTTTGTATTACATACTCATATATATATTTCATTATAACAACTATAATTTCATCTTAATTTACATCTTTTCCTAAATATGTTTAACAAATATGTAAAAAAAAAAAAAAAACTGTAATATTATCTCAATATGATTGTATGCATAATTCCTTACTTGTATTATAAAATTATTAATATCATATATCTAATCTTACAATTTACATTGTATAACTTTCATATTTTTATGGTTTAGACTTATATGTTATGCTCAACTTTTGATGTGAGGACACATCATAAAAAGGCTAGGGTGGATGTAATGATGTGCGATTAAGCCATCATAAAATGATATACATTATATATATATTAAATTTAGAATATATTGAAAAATAATTAAAACATTCAATATTATTAACAATTATTATAATTATATGGTTATAATAAATATTTGTAATTATGTGCGATTTAGCCATCATAAAATGATATACATTATATATATTAAATTTAGAATATATTGTAAAATAATTACTTCAAATATTATTAACAATTATTATTATATGGTTATTATAAATATTATAATTTAACATTAAGATATGACACACACACACACACACACACACACACACACACACACACACACACACACACACACACACACACACACACACACACACACACACACACACACAACACCATATTATATAAGGACCCCAGCATGCTAGGTAAAGCACTCTGGTGTGATTATTGTCTCATTGTACGGACGGTCAAAGGCGAGTGTAAGAGACTACGCAGATCGTTCAAACCATAAGACATAATAGTAATAGACGTTTATATTAAGTTAAAAGTATATTTATTAAATTGTGTTAAAAAAAAAGAAATTAAATAAAATTATTATAGTTTAACGAAACAAAAGGGTCTTATTATTTTAATATATAAATCGAACACCTCACATTGTTTACTGAACGCGAACTGCAATTTCAACAAGCAAATCAACCCAGGAATCAGAGAGGTAATATTATCAAATTATAATTATTTAATAAGTAATGAATTTAGAAACATATAATAGTCCCCGATTAATTATATAAAAAGGCTTTCTTTTTAATCATTACAAAGCACATAAAGGTTAAAATTAACTGAAGTAAGGGTAAAACTCCTATCTATATATGCTCCCTAAGTATGAATACATAATAGTTATGGTGAATAAATTTTTCATTAAAATACCACTTTTCGTATACTAATGACAATTAAAATTTGTCGACGTGATGCGTTTGACCTTTCATTTATTTTAAATTAACTGTTCATTTGTCAGAGTGGTAAGTCCATGAAAGGATTACAACTTAACGGATGTTAAGGTTTCGGTTATTGCTTGTATCAAGAATCTTAACAAGGTCAGCTTTTAATAAAATAGTTTTTCTTTTTATAATTGTTAATACAATAAGATATTATTGATTGCGTTATCTTTATTAAGGGATGATTTTCTGTTGATACATCTTTAGTTTTGGAAGATGCAATAAATCACGTTAATCCAATTTATTATACAGTAGTGACAAAGTATTTTTGATAGCTTAACACTAAATGTATATTTAAACAAGTAAGTCAAGAAGGCGTTCAAATCGAAAGCATCGTCGTGGATAGGTGGTTTAAGTTGAGTTAATATTTTAATGATAGTAAAATAGTTGGTTAAAGATATACGAAATTTGATCCATGATTGTTTATAATAAAAAAAATTGTGTCAAGAAAATGTCTTTCTCCATAAAGTACCAAGCGCATTAGGTTCATTTAACCACTAACAATAATGAAGTCTATTAAGACAATAAATGTGATAACAAAATGTAAGATAATAATGTTTCAAATAATTTCCAATAAAATTTGTAATATTATGTATAGAGCAAAGAGTCGGAAGCTGAAATGCATAGTCAAGGTTTGATAATTCCAAACATACATGTATTGTCGATATTTTATAAACTGCTATATTTACGCATATTCCGATGAATAAATACAGTTGGAATGTGAGATAAAGAATATAGGATAAGTAATGAACATTTAAAAATCTACAAGTCATAATCGTAAAAACAATAGGAGTAGAGCATTCGCGGAAACATTTTTATACTAACATTTTTAGGTGAAAAAAAAAATAAAAATTAAAGCGTTTTATATGTATATATAAATATATATATTTATATATATATGTATGTTAATTGCAAACTACATAAATTACTATGTGAAAAGAGAAAATTCAAGATTGGACCGGAGATTCGACGATACACATTTGAATATTCCTACTAAATCGTTTAATTATTTTATATAACACCTTAATGGACTTGTTATCCAATATACGGTTTAAATATATCCATTAAAGACTACATTAAGAAATACAACTTGTATCATCAAATAAATTGAACGGTTTTTAAAATATTACCTCGAACGTAAGTAACTATCAATTGTGATCGGGGGAGGTGTGGTAATTTAGTTATAATTTAACAGTAGATCATTTCAATAACAGATCACCTCTAATGAACATAATCATCAAAGGCAACATATTGGACAGTGTATATGTATTATTAATGGTATTGAGCACAAATAAATAAATTTTTATCTAGATTAAGATAAATATTGTATACCTAGAAAAAAAATATAAAATTAATAAATATGGTAATGGTGAATATACAATTATCAAAAAAATCATGGATTATGGACATGCACATTATGCACATCAACTCAATAAGAGGATAGTATGTAGCAGACATAGCTTGGTCTTAAGAAGCTTATGGTTCGTTCTTACTACCAACGAATAGGCACTAGCCGTATTATAATATATGTATGTTCCTGTTTATTGTGATATTATTCAAGTTACTTTTATTATAAATTTACCATGATTATTGCCTTAGAAGGTATAAAAATTTCTATCGTAAATCTCAAAATTCCTGTTTGACCACCTCTCGGGGGTGGAATTAGGTTTATATATAAACCCTATAAACCCGCTCCACGACATTCTCCATTATTTAAAAAAAAAAATCAAGATAATCAGCCCAGCCGTTTTCAACTGATGCAATTTCGAATTTTTTGTTTCCATTTTTATATGCATAGATTCTTTCATTATCAAAAAATGTCGTAAATAAAAAAACCAAGATGAAAAAGTGTGGTGTAAATAAAATAATAAAAATCATACCATAACATTTTAAAAATTACAAAACGAAATAAAAATGCAATAGTATAAAATTCATAAACAAAAAAAAATAATCAATATGAAATAATAAAAATATGTGATGTAATAAAATAATAAAAGCTCAATATAGAACAAAAAACAATTTATAAACAAAAAAAACTTAACAGAAAAATAGTTAGTTACAAAAAGATAAAACAAAACAAAAAAAAAAAATTTAAAGAATAATAAATTAATAATAAATATGAAATAATAATAATATATGGTGTAATAAAATGATAAATGTTCATTATAAAAGTATTAAACAAGAAAAACAGCAGAAAAAAAAATTAAAGAAAAAATAATAATTAACATGAAATAATTATGTGTGGTGTAATAAAACAATAAAAAATTCTTCCTTAAATATAATAAAATATATAGCAAGACAAAAAATGCAAAAAGGAAATAAATTCCAAAAATTAATAAGAATTAATAAATGTACATATAAAATAATATAACAGGAATAAAATAAAGTTTATATGACTATCATGAACGAAAACGGTTTAAAAAAAATAAAAATAGTTGTTTATCGTTTGACATACGAATCAGAATTGATAGATACGACTGTTATTTGTTCAAAATTAAAATCGTTCTGAAAATTAAATTTCACTTAGTTACACTATTTGTTTACTACACACACATGTTTTTAAAACGTCTTTGCAACAGTTTCCTTTTTTGATTTTAATATTGAAATATTATTATTTAGTATGTGATATATAATTATGAATTATACTTAAAAAGTAAAGTATTATAGTTAAAAAAACAATTTATAATAATTAATCTTAGAATGTGGTATTATAGTAAATTACAATATGAATTCTTATTTCTTATTTTTTAATATATGATATGTTGGTAGTACAAAATTTTTAACATTTAACTTCTATTTTTTCATTTGAAATATAAAAATATATTTAACATTCGAAATATTCATGTTATTACATTTTATTATGATTGAATATAAATAAGAGGATATTTAAAAATTGTACAAGACCCTGTAACTACTTATTTATTTCCAGATTCTGAATGGAGTGAAGAATGTATTGATTTTAAATGATGTGTGATTTTTTTTTTTTTTTTTTTTTGTCTGTCGACATGATTTGGGGCAGTAAAAATGCTTCGATTGCCTTATGTAGCAACTTTTCTGAAAGGAAAGTGAATCTATTTGGTACTTG
This sequence comes from Sipha maydis, assembly GCA_034509805.1. NCBI lineage: Eukaryota > Metazoa > Arthropoda > Insecta > Hemiptera > Aphididae > Sipha > Sipha maydis. The sequence continues at coordinate 1,316 of JASXSY010003055.1, read as the reverse complement.
GGGGGTCAAAAGTAAAAAATTTTCAATATTTTTTAAATGCGACGGGAAAAACGGGAGTTTTACGCAAAACCAGTTTTCGACATAATCAATTTTTTTATTTTGCTATAACTCAAAAACTAATCGATGTAAATACTGGAAATTTTCACCAAATGTTTAGATTAGCGTTCTCTATACAGCGTTAAATTTTGACTTTTATTGAGCTATTTATAGACAATTGAAATTTTCAATTTTTTTCAGTATTTTTTTTTTTTAATAACGATAAAATTTTTTTGGCTGCCCAGAAAATTTTGAAAATTTAATACAAGGTTTCTTATAAGTTGTTCCTTGACTGATAAAAAAAAATCTAAAATCGTAAGTCACAATTTTTTTTATAAGTGCTCAAAATTCCAATTTATACGAAATATGTAAAAATCACGATAATTTGCAAGTTATTTTGTAGATAAAAATTCATAAATTTTTTACTGTTCATACTTAAGGTTCAAAATGTTAACACTAGGTTATCTATAAGCTACTCTTCAAAAATCTTTAAAAAAATTTCTACCGGACTTAGAGGAAAAAATTGTATGATGGTTTGAAATTTCAATATTTACGAAATTGCATAAAATAGTGATTTATTCTCAAACGATTTTAAATATTTATTATAATTCAAAAAGTATAAGTCGCAGACTTTTAAAATTTCTACCAGCTGTTAAGATTGGCATTTCCTTTATGTCATATTTTTTTCAAAATATTATATTGATTTTTAAGCCACTTATAGGCATTTAAAATATTCGATTTTTTTACATTTTATTTTTATTATCGGTGATAAAAAAACTTTGGCTCTTACAAAATACTTGAAAATGTAATAAAAGATTCCACAGAAGTAGTTCTTATTGTCATTCAAAAATTATTAAAATCCATAGGCACAATTTTTTTTATAAGCGTTTGAACAGCGAATATTGACATAAAATGACATGTAAAATATAATATAATGTATAATATTCTAGACTGACAAATAATATCGGTTTTTTTAAAATGTTCTAACTCAAAAACGAAAAATCGCAAAAACTTGAAATTTTCACCAAATCTTTGATTTGACGTTCTCTATACTTGGTTAAGTTTTCAAAGTATTTTCGTTGAAGTGTGTGATACCACCCGGACAGCCAGTGTGGTAGCTGTTCCACCAGTTATGTGTGCAGGTCTACCCAACACGGGTAATGTCAACGGTGTTAGGACATCACCATTGCGCCCCGGGTTAAATCTGAGTCTAGGTATGAGGGATAGATTTAAAGTGAGAATAGGCACGTGGAATGTTGGAACGTTGACAGGCAGAAGTA